>OX621242.1:40175000-40187500 GCA_951640165.1 Pseudoips prasinana
ACAGCAGCCTTTTATTTGGAGGGTTGTGGTCGATTGTGGGAGGGTCGTTGGTTGTAGGTAAAACGACCTCGTGGGAAGTCGCCAAGGTCTCGCTTTTTTATTCTTGTTGCTACGCTGCTGCCGCCTGCACTCCGCTGAGCAGATCGCGTTTTTATGGCTTTTTTTACATGTAAAACAATTTTCAAAATGGCTCACTATGTAACAGCTTGCAATCTGCTCGATCGCGGTGTTCGATGCCAGACGGACCACAGTGAACCAGACCCAGATCTCTTCCGATAGGCGTCAGGAGTAGGCTACTCTTGCCCTAGCAAGCGCGTCCCACTTACTGCGCACGGGACAGTCTTCGTCGAATGCACCGTGCCCCGCATCTGCAATTTCGGCAGCCTTGCAGTTTACACAACTAGGTTTGTGCCTGTTTTTCCATTCCTCGCAGTCCTTGCGCGTGTGGTCGCCGCCGCAGTGAGAACACTTGTCTTCTTTGTCCGAGCATAGCTTCCGCCCATGGCCAAAGCGGAGACAGCGTGTACACTGAATCAGCGGGGACTGGTCAAAGACCCGCACCCGCTGCAAGTCAATGTGCACCTTCCCTACCTCGACGAGCCGCCCCCATACTGGCGGGGAGACCTCTAACACAACGTGGTTTTCGTTAGGATTTCGTGTTCTCTTCCTGTATTTGACCGCGACGGCAATCTCCTCCTCTTTGAGGTCACCTAGGATGTGGGAGTTTTGGCTTGTTATGGACCTGACGATGTCTTCGTCCGTATTACATTGTAACACATTGGTCACGACGACTAGAGGATTCCTATTTGTCGCCTCTTCTACCTTTAGGGTGTTGGCAGACCGCCTCAGCTTGTCCGCCACATATTGGATATCCTCCTTGTTGTGGCAGCCAATGAGAACTTTTTGGTTCCTAGCCTTTCTGACGCGGTCTACCCTCATCCCGGTGTCTCTGGCGGCCACTGTATCCCTGATTTTCTCGATTATCGTGTCGCTGGTGTCCTCTCCGTCCTCCGATGACACGATAATGGAGTGGAGTGGTTTTGGGATGTTTTTAGGTACTCTCGCCGCCGTGACCGTTGCGTATGTTTGTATATTCGCGGGTGGGGCCGTGGGAGCGGAGAGTGGCATCATGTCGACCTTTTCTAGGAGTGTGCGTGTAGAGAGCGCACACTCAGCCATCTCTTTTCTGCCATCCCTCAGCTCCCCCAGCGCTTCCTTTATGAGCGCAAGGGTCTCGCTCTCGTCTGCAGCCGTGTTGTTGTTGCCGTGCATAGTGTGCTCGATCCCGGCGGCAGCTTTATCCTGGCAGACGTGCAGCAGTCTCCCTCGCAGCTCATTTACGGTGAGTTGTGCGTCCCGTCCCCATAGGCATAGGTCGTAGAACCGGTTATAGCTTTCGGCAAGATTTTTCTCCAACAGCTCCTTCATGTCCGTTCTTATATTGCCGGAAGTTTGTAAGGCATTAAAGCTTTCCACGTATATTTCGTAGAAGTCGTCCGTTAGTTCTATGAAGGCTTTCATTGGGAGTGATGCCTCTATGCCGCATTCCCCTTTCAAATAGTCGTCAAAGTTGTGTTGCTCGTGCATCTGGAGATGTTCCTCTTTTGTTAATGTCTCTCTCCTCTTTGGTGTAGGTTTCTGTCTTTTGGGTCTCAGCCCGGTCTTCTTCTTTGGGGTTGCGGTACTTGGAGAGGGGACGGGTCTGGCTGATTTTGGTGGTGTACGAGTCATGGCCGCCATTTCGGCAATATTAAAATTAAAACCTCAATAGGGAGGCGAATCAAAAAGATCCTCGGTAGTCAAGAGGTATGCCTCTATAAAGACACCTGTCTGGTCAATGTATACGAGTTATAGGCCTTCTCTTGTCTTTTCCTGGGCGTGTGGGTCGCCTCGGTGGTCTGGGGTATGCCGATAAGGGTATGTTTCGGTTGCTCTGAAGGAGCTCTTTCCAGTAGGCCAATAAAAGCAAAATTTTTTATGGGATCCCTGTATTGATAAAAATAATACCCCAAATTTGATGTGGTCAAACCCTAACGGGTGGGTGGGCGGGCCAGTTTTTGAAGTTTTTGTCGTCCGATTTCCGCGAACGGGGTGTCCAGGGACGCGCCTCACCGAGGGCTATACAAAAACGTTCAAAAGTGGAGGGGTGTTTATGAAAAAAATTTGAAAAAAGGTCCAAAAACCTGTTTTTGCACCAGAATTTATGCCGAAATTTGGGTTATTTAAGTTATACTGTAACTAATAGGTATGAATTATGCTCCGGGATGCGGCCAGACAGTTGTAGAAGCGATCTAGTCGCTTTTGTCGTACAACTCGGCAACTAATTAGTGTCAAACGATTAAACAAATGCAATTTTGCGTGTAAAGTGTCTGGTAAACACGGGAAAATCGACTTTCTACAATTTTCCTGGGGCCGGGAGTAAAAATATTTTGCCCACACGTTAGGTACAGTCAAAAGACAGATTACAACACAAAAATAATAAACGAAAACGGCCAAAAATTAAAAAATTGTGTTGTAAGTTTATGGGTTAGGTTAGGTTAGGTTAGGTTAGGTTAGGTTAGGTTAGGTTAGGTTAGGTTAGGTTAGGTTAGGTTAGGTTAGGTTAGGTTAGGTTAGGTTAGGTTAGGTTAGGTTAGGTTAGGTTAGGTTAGGTTAGGTTAGGTTAGGTTAGGTTAGGTTAGGTTAGGTTAGGTTAGGTTAGGTTAGGTTAGGTTAGGTTAGGTTAGGTTAGGTTAGGTTAGGTTAGGTTAGGTTAGGTTAGGTTAGGTTAGGTTAGGTTAGGTTAGGTTAGGTTAGGTTAGGTTAGGTTAGGTTAGGTTAGGTTAGGTTAGGTTAGGTTAGGTTAGGTTAGGTTAGGTTAGGTTAGGTTAGGTTAGGTTAGGTTAGGTTAGGTTAGGTTAGGTTAGGTTAGGTTAGGTTAGGTTAGGTTAGGTTAGGTTAGGTTAGGTTAGGTTAGGTTAGGTTAGGTTAGGTTAGGTTAGGTTAGGTTAGGTTAGGTTAGGTTAGGTTAGGTTAGGTTAGGTTAGGTTAGGTTAGGTTAGGTTAGGTTAGGTTAGGTTAGGTTAGGTTAGGTTAGGTTAGGTTAGGTTAGGTTAGGTTAGGTTAGGTTAGGTTAGGTTAGGTTAGGTTAGGTTAGGTTAGGTTAGGTTAGGTTAGGTTAGGTTAGGTTAGGTTAGGTTAGGTTAGGTTAGGTTAGGTTAGGTTAGGTTAGGTTAGGTTAGGTTAGGTTAGGTTAGGTTAGGTTAGGTTAGGTTAGGTTAGGTTAGGTTAGGTTAGGTTAGGTTAGGTTAGGTTAGGTTAGGTTAGGTTAGGTTAGGTTAGGTTAGGTTAGGTTAGGTTAGGTTAGGTTAGGTTAGGTTAGGTTAGGTTAGGTTAGGTTAGGTTAGGTTAGGTTAGGTTAGGTTAGGTTAGGTTAGGTTAGGTTAGGTTAGGTTAGGTTAGGTTAGGTTAGGTTAGGTTAGGTTAGGTTAGGTTAGGTTAGGTTAGGTTAGGTTAGGTTAGGTTAGGTTAGGTTAGGTTAGGTTAGGTTAGGTTAGGTTAGGTTAGGTTAGGTTAGGTTAGGTTAGGTTAGGTTAGGTTAGGTTAGGTTAGGTTAGGTTAGGTTAGGTTAGGTTAGGTTAGGTTAGGTTAGGTTAGGTTAGGTTAGGTTAGGTTAGGTTAGGTTAGGTTAGGTTAGGTTAGGTTAGGTTAGGTTAGGTTAGGTTAGGTTAGGTTAGGTTAGGTTAGGTTAGGTTAGGTTAGGTTAGGTTAGGTTAGGTTAGGTTAGGTTAGGTTAGGTTAGGTTAGGTTAGGTTAGGTTAGGTTAGGTTAGGTTAGGTTAGGTTAGGTTAGGTTAGGTTAGGTTAGGTTAGGTTAGGTTAGGTTAGGTTAGGTTAGGTTAGGTTAGGTTAGGTTAGGTTAGGTTAGGTTAGGTTAGGTTAGGTTAGGTTAGGTTAGGTTAGGTTAGGTTAGGTTAGGTTAGGTTAGGTTAGGTTAGGTTAGGTTAGGTTAGGTTAGGTTAGGTTAGGTTAGGTTAGGTTAGGTTAGGTTAGGTTAGGTTAGGTTAGGTTAGGTTAGGTTAGGTTAGGTTAGGTTAGGTTAGGTTAGGTTAGGTTAGGTTAGGTTAGGTTAGGTTAGGTTAGGTTAGGTTAGGTTAGGTTAGGTTAGGTTAGGTTAGGTTAGGTTAGGTTAGGTTAGGTTAGGTTAGGTTAGGTTAGGTTAGGTTAGGTTAGGTTAGGTTAGGTTAGGTTAGGTTAGGTTAGGTTAGGTTAGGTTAGGTTAGGTTAGGTTAGGTTAGGTTAGGTTAGGTTAGGTTAGGTTAGGTTAGGTTAGGTTAGGTTAGGTTAGGTTAGGTTAGGTTAGGTTAGGTTAGGTTAGGTTAGGTTAGGTTAGGTTAGGTTAGGTTAGGTTAGGTTAGGTTAGGTTAGGTTAGGTTAGGTTAGGTTAGGTTAGGTTAGGTTAGGTTAGGTTAGGTTAGGTTAGGTTAGGTTAGGTTAGGTTAGGTTAGGTTAGGTTAGGTTAGGTTAGGTTAGGTTAGGTTAGGTTAGGTTAGGTTAGGTTAGGTTAGGTTAGGTTAGGTTAGGTTAGGTTAGGTTAGGTTAGGTTAGGTTAGGTTAGGTTAGGTTAGGTTAGGTTAGGTTAGGTTAGGTTAGGTTAGGTTAGGTTAGGTTAGGTTAGGTTAGGTTAGGTTAGGTTAGGTTAGGTTAGGTTAGGTTAGGTTAGGTTAGGTTAGGTTAGGTTAGGTTAGGTTAGGTTAGGTTAGGTTAGGTTAGGTTAGGTTAGGTTAGGTTAGGTTAGGTTAGGTTAGGTTAGGTTAGGTTAGGTTAGGTTAGGTTAGGTTAGGTTAGGTTAGGTTAGGTTAGGTTAGGTTAGGTTAGGTTAGGTTAGGTTAGGTTAGGTTAGGTTAGGTTAGGTTAGGTTAGGTTAGGTTAGGTTAGGTTAGGTTAGGTTAGGTTAGGTTAGGTTAGGTTAGGTTAGGTTAGGTTAGGTTAGGTTAGGTTAGGTTAGGTTAGGTTAGGTTAGGTTAGGTTAGGTTAGGTTAGGTTAGGTTAGGTTAGGTTAGGTTAGGTTAGGTTAGGTTAGGTTAGGTTAGGTTAGGTTAGGTTAGGTTAGGTTAGGTTAGGTTAGGTTAGGTTAGGTTAGGTTAGGTTAGGTTAGGTTAGGTTAGGTTAGGTTAGGTTAGGTTAGGTTAGGTTAGGTTTTTTTTTTTTTTTTATACTATATTGAAATAAATGGGGTAACGCGAGTGATACGTCTGCCGCCATTTGAAGTAAAGTAAAATTGGGTTTTAGATTTGAGAGCAGGGTTTGGGGTTGAATGCAATCATTCGTAGGGAGAGGGAAGGAGAGATATATAATTGAATATAATAAATTTTGATGTTCCGCCATGCGGCGCGGCCTCGCAATGAGGCCGAGCCGTACTTAGGAACTGGCCAAATAGGTATCTTATAAAAGATATAATGATATATGAATATAATAAATTTTGATGTTCCGCCATGCGGCAAGGCCTCGCAATGAGACCGAGCAGCACTTAGGAACTGGCCAAATAGGTATTTAATAAAAGATATAATAAAATCTGAATATTAGTGTAATATATTGGATTTTAGATGTTCCGCCATGCGGCACGACCTCGCAATAAGGCCGATCCGCACTTTGGAACTGGCCAAAGGGGTATCTTATAAAAGATATAATAATATATGAATTTAAATGCTTCATTCCACACCCCCTCACATATGTGATAGAGGTGTGGAATGAACCACAGAAAAAGAAAAATTAAAGTAAATATGTATTTATATATATTATGTACATGCTAATATATAATAAAAATATAAACTAAATGTAGAGTTGACGCGCGGACCGGCAAATAGGATGCCTGAAGGGCACCCCGTAAACCGACCCGCGCGCCAACCCATGAACTGGTATATACTATAACTCAGGAACGGTCCTATAAGTCATACCATATACCAGCGGAATTTGTGTTCGTGTTTGTCGAATGTTATGTTGAATTGAAAGTTTTGAGTGTTTTGATAATGTAGTGTATGTGTTTGTGGAATGTTTCTATGGTGGTGGGGTGGTCAAGTACAGTACGTAAGTTAAAGGGGTCAGGGCTATCCGTAGCCAGAAGGTGGTCGGTTCTGGTAGCCAGAAAGCGTGGGCAGTCTACGATTAAGTGGTTGAGGGTTTGGGCTGTTTGGTTATCACAAGGACAGACATCGTTGTCGGTTATTTTAAACCTGTGCAAGTATGCCTTGTGGTAACCATGGTTGGAGAGGAATTGTGTTACCGCGAAGTTAGGTTGTACGAGCTTGATATAGGATATCAAGTCGTCATGTGTAGGTAGAAGTGTTTTGATATATGTCGTGTGGTCGTAGAGTTCTGCCAGTGAGGCGGAGGAGGTGTTTGAGTTGGTGTGTTTGATGTGGCTGATTGGGATGGATAAATAGTCCGGGGTTCGGTGTAATTCCGCAGCAGATTTGGCGGCAGAGTCTGCCATTTCATTGCCGGGAATTCCGACATGGGACTTAATCCATCCGAATCGAATGTCAATACCGGCAGACAGTGCGTCGTGCAGGTATCGGTGAATTTTGGTGGCAAAGTGGTTGGCGCTATTGGGGTTCTCGAGCTCCGTCAATCCCGACCGGCAATCTGACAATATGAGGTTCCGTCGCGAATTGTTGTCCAGTATCCATCTGCAGGCATGCTCTATGGCGAACATTTCTGCCTGAAATACTGAGCAACAATCATGCAATTTCAGCTTCTTGATGATGGAGGGGGAGTTCGGCCGCAGTATAACTACAGCCGCCCCTACCCCACCATCATGTTTGCTGCCGTCTGTATACAGTTGGACGGTGTCGTCAGTGATCATGGAGTTCACATCCTCAGAGGTGAGGGCGGATGTGAATCTTATGCCGGTTCTATGCGAAGGGTGAAGGAGCTCGGAAGCAGGTACGAGGCTTTCGATGGGGCAATCAGGTGGTAGATGAGCGGAATAGCCGCGGAGTTTGGTCAGCTCATTATCTGCGAACTCGAGAATCTTCGCAGGTAATGGTGTTAGGTTGGCTAGACAGATCGCAGTTGGGGTGTTGAGGGTACGAAAGCCTTGCACCACCTTCAGGGCGAATAGTCTTTGTAAAGACAGGAGCTTTTTGTGTATGTGTTTATATTTGAGGCATCCAGACCAGATGCTAGCAGCGTAGCACACTATAGGTTGGATGACGTGTTCGTATATGATTTTAACATTACCGGGGTGTACGCCCCAAGTGGGCCTTATGAAGATGGTTAGTTTATTGAGGAGCTTTTTAGCTTTCTCAATAATGTAATCACAGTGTTTTGTGAATCTAAGCTTCCTGTCAATTATTATGCCGAGATATTTGAAACTGTCTGAAAAAGTCAGAGTCTGATCACCCATGGAGATGTTACATCTGGTGGATTTGTTAGTAAAGCCCAGCACCTGAGTTTTACTTGGACCAAATGTAAGTTTGACTGAGTTACCCCAGTCAAGGATCTGAGAAAGAGCAGAGTTGGTGATGGTTTCCAGCTCAGAGGTGGTTTTGGCGTGAGAAATCAAAAGCACGTCATCAGCGTAGGCCTGAAGATGGCAGCCATTAGGCAGTTGCAGGTCCAGCAGTTCGTCCAGGACGATGTTCCACAGAGCAGGACCGCAAACGGAGCCCTGTATGCAGCCCATCGTCATGGACTTACTGGCCTGACAGTCGGCAAAGGAGAGACTGACTTGACGGCTTTCGACGTAACTTAAAAGAGTGTTGTATAAGTTACGGGGGCATTTGGATTCGCGTAATCTCAGGAAAATGGCAGGCCACCAAGCGTGATCAAACGCTGCCTTGATGTCCAGGGAGGTGGCAATGACATGTTCCTGGTTGGAGAGAGCGCGCCTGACATTGCTGAGGGCATTGTCGAGCGCTTGGTAGGTGGAGGTTCGTAATTTGAACCCGAATTGGAGTTTGGAGGAGTTGTTGGTGGTGCATAGATGGTGAGTCAGTCGGTTTGTGAGTAGTTTTTCAAGGAGCTTGCCGAAAACGTTAATTAGTCCTATAGGTCTAAAAGCGGACAAGGTCGTGTAGTCCGTTTTATCCTGTTTAGGAATAATTTTCGCTACGGCAGTCTTCCATGCTTTGGGAAAGTAATTGAGGGTAAAACATCTGTTGAGTAGGTCTGTGATAGTCTGGGGGAATAGAGTAGTGAACTGCAGGCAGATGTCCGAAGTAAGGTGATCGTTTCCGGGGGCCTTACGGTGATTCATGCTTTTGAGGCATTGAATCACCTCTGTTTGAGTAAAGGCCGGATCTGCCTGAGTGTCGATGGGTTGACGCATGGTGGATCTGACTCGTTTCTGTGTGTCAGTAGTGTCGGGAGTGTCGTCGGGATAAAAGTTGTTGAGTAGTGCATTGGCAGTGTCAGTGGAGTTATTTGTGTAGGTGCCGTCGGCGAGCCTGAGAGTGGAGGGCGGTTGTCTCAAGGGGGAGGTCTTGATGATCCGATTTGTGACCGAGTACACATCCTCTTTTTTCTGCTTAGCGCAGAATTCGCGGAAATTTTCGGTGGAAGCGGCACGAATCGCATCAGCATACTCCCTTCTCGCCTCCTCATTGTCAGTAAGTAGGTCGTACATAGGGCGGTTTCGACGTCGGCGGTTTAACATCCTGTGGTGGATGGACAAGACCCGAGATTTGAGTGTCTCGAGGTTATCGTTCCACCAGGGTGCGCGATGTTGGTGATGAGAGTTGCGGGGAAGTAGTTTATCGCATGCGCGTTGGATGCCAGAGGTGATGTGGGCAATGTAGTTGTCTACTTCCGGGATCTGCAGTTGAGTGAGAGGAGTATTAAAGTTTATATGGGTCTCGAGTTCCCGAGCGAATCGGTCGGAAACTCGATCCCATTTCACGTTAGATGTGTTATATCTAAACGTGGTAAGTTTGGCACTCTTGGCAAGGGGAGTTCGGTCCAAAGATAGGTTGAATGTTATGGCCCGGTGCTCGGTAGATGGGCACAGGGCGGGCTCCACCCTCCAGTCACAGACTCGCACGCGGTCCGGGTCATTAGTGAGGGTGAGATCAATAATGGAGGACCTAAGGCGACTGTGTGTGGTCGTGACAAAAGTGGGCTCGCTGCCCGTGTTGAGTACGTGTAGGTTGTGAAGTAATGTTATGTCGGCGACGGTGTTACCCCTCCTATTATTGCAGAGCGAACCCCAAAGGCTGTGCCAGCCATTGAAGTCGCCGCATATAATATGGCTGGAATCTGCAGTCTTTTGCAAGAAAGCAGAGAATTTGTCGAGGGTATTGTGAGTGTCGTCGCGAGGCTCAACATAGAGGGAAGTGGCGAAAAGGGGTTTGTTGGCCTTGGTGAGGATCTTGACGATAGCCATATTGGCATCGGAGAACTCGGTGAAGCCGATGGTGCAGCAAAGGCGCTCCCTGACAAGGATCGCAGCCTTGGTGTTCAGAGTGGGCTGGGGAAATTGGTAGGTGATGTACCCAGGGATAGGGCCCATCAGTCTACCCGAACCAATGTACGGTTCGTTGACGAAAATGATGTCAGTTTTGTGTCTGTGTGTGTGGGTTTTGAGTTCGTGAGTGGCATTTCTGCCACGCCCGAGATTAACCTGGACGCATGTAAAATGTGTGTGTGTGTTGTGATTGCGTGAGGTGTTACTGTCCATAGTCGGTTCGGTTCTTAACTTTGTCCATCATTTGGACTAACCTAGGACAGGCGTTGGAGGTGGCACTGTGGCGCGTGTTGGTGAGAGTCAGGTTAAATCTCTTGGCGTGTGAGATGCAATTGTAACAATCCACCTTGGTGGGATCGGCCTTGACTGGACAGTTTTTAAATGTGTGTGTCATGGCAGAGCAGAAGGAGCATACACTGTCCTTCTCCGTGCATTGGGTGCGAGTGTGGCCGAACTTCAGGCACTTGTAGCACTGGAGTAGGGGAGTGTAGCCTTCAGCGTGTACACGTTGATGGTCTACGTTTATCTTTTGGGCCTTTATGATTTCCCTCCATAGGGGAGGGGATGCCATAAAGACGGCGTTATAGAGTTGAGGGTTGCGGTTACCCCGTTTGAACTTAAAGACAAGGTCAGATGGGGAGTATTTAGTGGAGAAGGTGTTCTGGTGAAGAATAATCTGGGAAAGTTCCGATTGCTCGGTATGAGAGGCCACACCCTTGAGGATGACCATGGGTTTAAGTTTCTTGCTGGGTTCAGCAGTGATGTTGGAGGCTTTGGAGATCTTTGTGAGGGCGATATCGCGCTGGCTTTCGCTTGCGAATTCTACCCTCACCTTATTGTTGGAGACATATCTGACTTCAAGGGGGCAGAAGTCAGTGTCTCTGAAAGTCACCTCGGACCTGAAGGATTTAAGTGTCTCTTTAGCAGAGGACACCTCCTTCTTGGGCGCAACAATGATGCTGGGCTTAGTGGTGGGAATCTTGGGGGGAGGTACAGTAGCTAACACGTCTGCATAGCGCAGTCTGGGTTGGGCTTGGGGAGGCTTGAGAGTCTTTTTCAAAGACTCAATTTCGTCCCGGATGATCTTGGAGACGTCTGAAATAATCTCCTGTTTGAGTAGTGTGGGGTTAGGAATGGTTGGTTGAGGAGGCACAGGAGGGGGGGGAGCCTTGAAGGCTACCACATCGTCGAAGATGCGGAGAATGGCCGCCTTGTTCTCCTTCTTGAGGCTTCTGCCAGCAAGGAGGAGCTTCCTAGCCTCTTTCAGTTTTCCCATCACCATTTTGTAAAATGGGTCAGGGGCAGAGTTGTTGGTGGAGGCGGTGGAATCCGCCGAAAGATTGAGGCGGAAATCCTCATCGGGGGTGGTGGGGGGGGCGGTGTTAGGCACCTCGTGAAGCCCCTCCTCGTCGGAGAGGTTTAGGGAGTCGCTTAGAGAGCGACTGGGGTCTTGGGTCGACATAGTGAGGGTCACTAAGTCTAAACCGCTAAAAACTGTCGTGTCGGTCGAGTTTACTTACAAAAAAATGGGGGAAAATCAAAATACTTAAACACTATATATGCGGTATTGAATAATTAGAGGCAGTCCTCCCGTTGGCAACAGTGAAAACCCCAGCGTTCTACGATTAAAATTGAGGGAGTTATGGGGCTTTGAAGTTAACTTTACAAAAACAAAATGGCGGCCAAGATGGCGTTTGTCCACCAAGTTGGTACCCCGTAAAATAGATCAAGGTCAAATTTAGTTCTCTTTAGAGAACTAAATTTGAGGTTATTTTTTTGCTGCGATAAGCCGTTACCGAGATATACTTAATTTTACTGAAAAATGTATACAAATTGATAGGGTGAATGTACCAGTTGTCGGTACAATGAAAAAAAAAAATAAAAAAAAAGAGATATAAAAATTAATACAACGTGATTTTATTGTGGAGTGGTTGTCTAAAGTTAAAGGGAGTGGAAACGAGATATATATTAATATAGAAAGTAGGTATATAATAATATATATGTAGGGGGGATGTAATTACCGTTATGTTTCCGAATCTATGGGACCTACGACGGATATAAAAGCGCTGTTGGTACTGTGGGAAGATATCTAACAGGTTTAGAAAAGAACCGGTTAAAATGACAGGAGTTATGGGGCTTTAGAATTGAATTTACAAAACAAAATGGCGGCCAAGATGGCGTTTGTCCACCAAGTTGGTACCCCGTAAACTAGGTCTACCTCAAATTTAGTTCTCTTTAGAGAACTAAATTTGAGGGTATTTTTGTGCTACGATGAGCCGTTTACGAGATATAGCTAATGTAGCCGGAAGATGTATACGAATTTATTGGGTAGGGTAGGGGTACCAGTTGTCGATACAGAGAAAATAAAAATTACTACAACGTGGTGTTTTTATAAAGTAGTTATATAAAGTTAAGAGGAGTGCGGATGAAATATATATTATTATAAAAGTAGATATATAATATATATATATATATATGTAGACGGGAGTTAGATCAACCTCAAATTTAGTTCTCTTTAGAGAACTAAATTTGAGGCTATTTTAGTGCTACGCTGAGCCGTTTACGAGATATAATTAATGTTGCCGGAAGGTGTATACGAATTTATTGGGTAGGGTAGGGGTACCAGTTGTCGATACAGAGAAAATAAAAATTACTACAACGTGGTGTTTTTATAAAGTAGTTATATAAAGTTAAGAGGAGTGCGGATGAAATATATATTATTATAAAAGTAGATATATAATATATATATATATATATGTAGACGGGAGTTAGATCAACCTCAAATTTAGTTCTCTTTAGAGAACTAAATTTGAGACTATTTTAGTGCTACGCTGAGCCGTTTCCGAGATATAGTTAATGTTGCCGGAAGATGTATGCGGATTAATAGGGTAGGGTAGGGGTAACAGTTGTCGATACAAGGAGAATAAAAATTACAATAACGTGGTGGGTTAGGTTAGGTTAGGTTAGGTTAGGTTAGGTTAGGTTAGGTTAGGTTAGGTTAGGTTAGGTTAGGTTAGGTTAGGTTAGGTTAGGTTAGGTTAGGTTAGGTTAGGTTA